>JARBWK010000010.1:63575895-63616799 GCA_030556195.1 Anolis apletophallus | reverse complement strand
CAACATGAAATTTATCAAGATCTTTGATGACCGTGACACTAACCTGTCAAAGGTGATGGCCACTAAATACCAACGGCTGGGTTGGGAACAGAAGGAGAGGGCTATTGTTACCATGCCCTTCTTGTAGGCTTATAGGAGGTATCTGTTCTATCACCGCAGGAAACAGAGGGCTTGAACAGAGTGACCTTTGCTTCAGTCTTGCAGGGCGCTCTCTACATAGCTATCCAGATTATTTTTACATTATGAAGTTTAAAATATGTTTCAATATGTATGGATATTATATGTCCCTTTAAACTGATGTTATGTGTTTTATCTAATTTGTGTGATTTTAATTAATGTTACATGTCATATTTTAACCCATTGTTGTTCCCATCACTTTCCATCAGAAGGAAAGTGAAAACCTGGCTCTGGGGTCAAGCCTTTGGAAATTAACTACAGTGCAATAATAACTACAAAATACATGCAATGATGCTTGGATTATAATGATTATAATGTTTTAATGTGCATTTTAACTCTAATTTTAAATTTTAACTTAAATGTATTTAATTGTCTGTTGTCTAAAGGCATCAAATAGTTGCCATGTGTAAAGCCACCTTGAGTCACCTTGAGTCCCCAGCTGTACAAAGCTCTTCCTCTCTATATTTATTCCTTTTGTATCCAACTCTCTTTGATAAATGCCAAAGCCCAATATAATAAAAGAGACTGCAGATCTGTACAGATGATTACAGAATAAATACAAGTAGGTTCATCATCAAAGTAATCCCTGAATCTATCTTTTCTGTTCATTTCCTGAAAAATGATGCTGCTTCTCCCTCATTTTAATGAATCAGAACATTCAGCTATTTGTCTGGTTGAGGTCAGAGGCTGAGTCATAGTTGAGCTGTTATAAGAAATGATGTGGCACCAGGTTGTACCCTCTCCCACCCCACTGGGACTCCTGACAACATCTGATGCCATGTTTCCTACCCACCTTCTCAGTGGTGATGTCAGTCTCAGCATCATGCCGCTTCTGAGTGAAGATGATATTGAAGACAGCATGGGAGCGGCTGCTGGTTTCATTCATATTGGTAGCAGCCACTGTCCTGTTGCAGGAAATAAACCAAAATTAACATTTCTAGCTTTTTAAACATCTAGGGGCAAGACTCTTTATCACAGTGGTTCTTAACCTATAGGCCGTAGCCCAGCAATAGGCCGCAAGAATGAAAATCCAGTCTGCGAACGTCCTTCCACTTTATTTATTTATTTTAGAACTGACCAACCCTGCCCCTTTTACTAATGTTTGAGAGTTGTCCCTGGTCAAAGAGGTCCCTGGTCAAAGTGGACCCTGGTCAAGTGGACCCTATTCAAGTGGTCCCTGAACAAAGTGGTCTCTGTTCAAGTGGGCCCTGGTCAAAGTGGACCATGGTCAAGTGGACCCTATTCAAGTGGTCCATGATCAAAGTGGTCTCTGTTCAAGTGGGCCCTGGTCAAAGTGGACCCTGTTCAAGTGGACCCTATTCAAGTGGTCCCTGATCAAAGTGGTCTCTGTTCCAGTGGGCCCTGGTCACCCTGGTCAAAGTGGACCCTGGTCAAAGTGGACCCTATTCAAGTGGTCCCTGATCAAAGTGGTCTCTGTTCAAGTGGGCCCTGGTCAAAGTGGACCCTGGTCAAGTGGACCCTATTCAAGTGGTCCCTGATCAAAGTGGTCTCTGTTCAAGTGGGCCCTGGTCAAAGTGGACCCTGGTCAAGTGGACCCTATTCAAGTGGTTCCTGATCAAAGTGGTCTCTGTTCAAGTGGGCCCTGGTCAAAGTGGACCCTGGTCAAGTGGACCCTATTCAAGTGGTCCCTATTCAAGTGGTTCCTGATCAAAGTGGTCTCTGTCAAGTGGGCCCTGGTCAAAGTGGACCCTGGTCAAGTGGGCCCTATTCAAGTGGTCCCCTGATCAAAGTGGTCTCTGTCAAGTGGGCCCTGGTCAAAGTGGACCCTGGTCAAGTGGACCCTATTCAAGTGGTCCCTGATCAAAGTGGTCTCTGTTCAAGTGGGCCCTGGTCAAAGTGGACCCTGGTCAAGTGGGCCCTATTCAAGTGGTCCCTGATCAAAGTGGTCTCTGTTCAAGTGGGCCCTGGTCAAAGTGGACCCTGGTCAAGTGGACCCTATTCAAGTGGTCCCTGATCAAAGTGGTCTCTGTTCAAGTGGGCTCTGGTCAAAGTGGACCCTGGTCAAGTGGGCCCCGGTCAAAAAAAAAGTTGGGAACTACTGCCTTATCACAAAGAGAAACAAAACGATTTGGTGAAAGAGAACTTTGAGAAACAATATATCCGTTATTCAGACACCTTGCACTTCTATTTTACCTGGCTTTGTTCCCAGAGTCCATTAGGTCTTGGATGTCATTATAGGATGTGACAGCTAGTTTCGAGAGATCTTCCACATATGGCCCAAGGAGTGGGTGCTCTCTCACCCTTAAATTCCCTTTGTTTTTGGGGTTGAGGAGGTCACGCACACGCTCACAATAAATTTCCATGTAGCTCACCTGCAGGACACAATGTGCAAACTCTGAGGCTCACACCTTTTAAAAATGCAGTTAAATGATGAGAACCCTCTATCTTTAAATTTTTAATTTCTTGAAATGCTTTTAGGCTGCTTCTGAGCATTATGGGAATGTACATTCTGCAGGCCATCACTTTGGAATAAAGGGAAATCTTCCTGACTTCAGTTATGTGTTTATAAAATATGTGTTATTAATTATTTAATCAATTTCCTGCCTTTTTCCTTGTCCCAGGCCTAAAATGGATAAGACATTGTACTATAAATCACCTTTATCAAATTATCTTTCAGAATATCCGCCCCAATTGAAAGGAATTTAATTAAAGCAAGCATTTCCAGTCATATTCCTAGGCACACTTAACTGGAAGTAAGACCCACTGAACATATTGTTATCTTTTAAGATCAAATGTATAAGGGGTTTTTGTGTACTCAATTATTTTTCTTTTACTCTTATAGGTTTACAACAATCCAGTATTCTAAGAGACACTGAAAGCCTGCTAAATATCTTTGTTAAAACATGAAGACAGCTTAGCAAAGCAAAATATTTTGAGTATATTACGCTAATGTAAATGTCTAAGCCAGGCATGGGCAAATTTGGGCCGTCCAGGTGTTTTGGTCTTCAACTCCCACAATTCCTAACAGCCTCAGGCTCGTTCCTAAAAGGAGAGGCTGTTAGGAATTGTGGGAGTTGAAGTCCAAAACATCTGGAGGGCCCAAATTTGCCCATGCCTGGTCTAAGCTTTCAAATGCATAACAGATATGATCTCTAAAGGATCACTAGATTAATACTGTCCAAAGGAACTGCAGTTAATTAATCCTATATCTAAGTGTTAAGGAAACACAACAGTCTTCTAAATCTGAAACATATCCTCTCAACAAATTTAGTAGCACACCATTCTGTAGGAATGTGTCTTGCTAATGAATTTTCCAGTAGCTATTTTCACAATAGCAATAACAGTGGTTGTAGTTGTTGTCATTAACTTCATTTTTTACTTTCCCCATGATTGAGAGCCAATGTGGTTTACAAAATTAAAATTTCTTTTTTCATATCAGGAGCAACTTGAGAAACTGCAAGTCGCTTGTGGTGTGAGAACATTGGCTATCTGCAAGGACATTTCCCAGGGGACGCCCAGATATTTAATGTTTTACCATCCTTGTGGGAGGCTTCTCTCGTGTCCCCGCATAGGGAGCTGGAGCTGACAGAGAGAGCTCAACCTGCTCTCCCCGGATTTGAACCATTGACCTGTCAGTCAGCAGTCCAGCCAGTACAAAGGTTTAACCAACTGCACCCCCCAAAGGCCTCCATATAAAATTAAAATATTTCCAATATAATTAATTGATAATTAAAATATATAAAAGGTCACCATTAGAATTAAACTATGAACAATATTAAAACATTTCAAATAAATATTAAAAGGATGAAAGCCAGTGTAAGATTGCACAATCTGACACAATATAGCACTCTTTGAAAAGCCCTTTCCTTAAAAAGTTCGACAGTCTTTGCATGCATGTTCAGTGATCTCATCACCCATTCCTTCTTGCCCTTAGGAAACTATATGAACTATGACTTTGTACCTCCACTGAGTAAGACATGTTGTCATTCGTTGTGTCGTTGATTCGGGAGAAGAGATCTTCACACAGCTGCATAACATGAAAAGGCAAGAGAATGAGTTATATAAATCAGAGACAATGGTGCCATTTACTTAATGCCTCTCATCTCCCCCAACAATTCAGCAAACATACAGATGTTGAAGTGTCATCGCTGTGGCATTAGCTGAAATTCAAATAGAAGAGCTCGTCAGATATGTTTTTATCCTTCCACTAAAGAAAACACAACTCTGCCAGCAGCTCTGAAAATTTTCAAGTATATTTCTTTCAATAGTAGATATTACAGGTAGGAAAGATATGCTTGTTTAACCAGTGGGTTCCCCTTTCTACTCACTACCCCCCTCCCATGCTTCCTTTTCTTCCCCTACAGTTGGGTTGGAGTGCCATTGAAGCCCCTTCCTCAGGGAGCAAAATGTAAAAATAAAGTCTTCCCCTAAAGACCAACCTGGGCCTCCAAGTCTCCTGCACTCCCTTCCTTTGCCCGCCCCCTCCTGTGGGCTTTCTGGCCATCTTTTTTTTGCCCCACTTTTCTCCCACGATTGCGACTCAAAGAGACAAAAAAATGGGTAAAAACAGAAATGCCATAATACCAAAGCACAGCATCATCCCCCCAACCCAAACAAATAAACCAACACATTGCATAAACACATTACATAAACCATATAAAATAAGCGTAATAAGTAATGACATTTAACATTAACATTAAGAACCACTGGGCCTCAGGCCACTTCGATTATCCTTAAAACACTGTACTAAAAAATCTCAAAGTTCCAAAAACGTTGACCGCGTGAGCCTTGCCAGACCAAAATAGTCTGCTTATTGAAGATAGCCGAGGAAAGCCTGCTTCCATAGAAAGGTTTTAACCTAGGAGTGAAAGGCCAGTAATGAGGGGGCTGAGCACACCTCTTTGGGGGGGGGGAGTTCCAGAGCTGCGGGGCTACCACTGAGTAGGCCCTTCCGCTCGTTCCCACCAGCTGTACTTCTGTCAGTGCTGGGACTGAGAAAAGGGCCTCTCCTCTCCTGGAAGCAGTTATTACAAGGATTCAATTGTTAACCAACAGGATGATGTGTGCCATATATATATATATATATATATATATATATATATATATTCTATATATATATATCAGAATATAATATATATATTATACACACACACTATATATATATATATATTCCCTCCCTCCCTCCCTCCCTCCCTCTCTCTCTCTCTCTCTCTCTCTCTCTCTCTCTCTCTCTATATATATATCAGAAATATTCCTTCCCCAACGTAAAAATGTGTAAGTCACCTCAAGCCGGATGGGAGTGGCGATGGATAAACCCAAATAAATAAATAAATAAAAAACTGGGTCAAAGACATCATCTGAATTTTGGGGAAATTAATCCCTTTGAATAATAAAAACTTGAGGCAAATTTGGTGGCATTATTGGCTCAGGTGGCTGAGGAAACTTCCCAGCATTAGGAAAAATTGGGAGCCCCTGGAATATAAGGAAGAATGGGGAGATCACTTCTTGTTTTGAGTAACACGAATGGTATTGTGGAAAATAGAACTCTCTATATAGCTTTGCTCTTCAGTTTCCTTGTCAATGGATAGCAGTGCTGGACAGCCAGATTATTTGTTTTCTATATGTGGCAGGTGTGGTTTGAGCTGGCCCTAACGTTAAGAAAAATGAGGCAACTGTCTCAAGCAGAATATTTTGGGGATCATAAAAAAATAGAAAATTCATAGTTATTCAATATGTTTCTCTTGTAATTTTTTCTGCCAGAGATGGGAAGAGATATAGTGGGACTTTCTATCTCCTATGTCAAAATAATTTGGTTATTATGCATCTTGACTTGGATGGGTGAGGGCATTATTTGCTGCTCTCTCAAAAATATATTGGATAGGATACTCTTTTCTTCTTCATTTCACATAGCAAAACATTTCATGCCAACATTACCACATATCATATTTATGTTTTACCAGCTAATAATCCTGGATGCCTCTTTGCCATTACACAACTTTCTGTTACGGTTATCAGTTACTCCCTTTACTCCTGCTTCTTTTGCATATTTTGATCACTTTGCACATGTTGTTCCTTCTTTTGCAGTTAGTGAACTTGCCACACTAACTCATCTTCCATTAGATAGTGACACATCTCTCCCTTTAAGAAGAAGCCATGGACTACTGTCTTCTCCTTGCTGACACTCAAGAATTCATATGGACATCCCCAAATTCCATTCCCTTTTCTAACTTGAGTCTTACTTTCTTTGGGCTGCTTGTTTGCTTGATTTTAGCTGCAGACCATTATCATGATTACCTGAGGAATGATGCCTTGCTGATCCTTTTCCTGTCTGCCCATCATGGTATATGATTTTCCGGCTCCAGTTTGCCCATAAGCAAAGATGCAGACGTTGTAACCCTCAAAAGCATGTTGCAGCATTTCCTCTCCAATATCCCGATATACCTGCTTTTGAGAGGCATAGTTGATGTCATCAGGCTACAAAGAAAAACAAAACAGGGGTAAAAATGAGGAAGACATAGGACAAATGAGAAGAGAGGAAGCAGTTTGTTTTATCCAGAATCTATTCTAAAATGTCACTGCAACATCTATTTTGAAGAGTTATTACAACTTCCCACCAGAAAATAGTGATTGGCAAAATTTTCTTTGTGATGTTATTTATGTATAACTCTTGGAGCAAAAGTAAAAACCTACTACAATAGAATTTCCCCATTTATATATCCATGGCTTTGATGTGACTTTCAGCCCAGTAAATAATAGACTTTTCTAATTCTGTATTATTGCATTACTGATCATTAGAGTTGTGAACCGCTTTACTTTGACCAAACTGGCTCTACCAATGGCCATAATGGCAAGGACCCACCCATTACATTTTCCCATCCATAATGGGACCATGTGACAGCCAATCACGGCTTCTCCTCTCCTATTAGGCATTACAGTTGTGTCCTGGCTTCAGTGTATTTTTTGGTTTGGCTTCTAGCTTTTTGATTTTTCTTTATTTTCTTTATTCTTTTTATTTAGTTGGACTGACTGGGAGTTGGGAACGTGTGGGGCATGTGGGTGGGGTGGGTGCATGTGTTTGGGGGCTTGGAGAGTCACCCTTTAAGCTTCTTTTTCTCCTCCCCTCCTCTCCTTCATAAAATATTTTGAAAAGATAATTATAATTATTATGAATAGTAATCCCAGCAAACAAAAAGAAAAGCTTTATTCTCAGAAAACTACTACTACCTAGTTACCTCTCCTCTAGAACAGAAAGTAAAAACAGCTTTAAGGAAGCACTAAACCTGAAGCAAAAAGGTGTGAGCGGAAAAAGGGCACCACTCCACGCAGCAGTGCAAATTAAGAGGAAAAGAGAGGGCTTTTACAAGGAAACTCAGGGTAGGATAGCTCCAGGGCATCACTCTTCCTTCCCTGGGAAGCCTTCTTAAAATGCCTTGGAAAGCTGGGTGCAGGGAGAGAAGGAAGTGCATGCCTGCAGCGCCTATGGTGCCTATCTTCTCTAGAGTAGAAACAGCTTTAACAAAGCATTAAACCAGGTCTCCTCTACAGACCAAAGGGAAAGAATCACAGAAAGAGTATCTCAACTCTGATACTTTTTAATCCAGGTCTTAATAAAGGATATAAAGATAAACGATTGCCTAAAATGATGAGAAGGGGAGTCCAGAGTGTTCCCCCATTGCTATCAATGGGCTGGATTTAGACATATTTTTCGGCTGTGGTCCAAAAACTCCATCCAGATACATGTCCGTTTTCAGGAGGTGTGCAAAAATGGATACGGGGGTCTACCGGCCAAAAATGCACAAGCCTACTGATAATATGACCTGTACTTCTTATGGCTGACCACAAACTTGCCATGCTAGAGGAATCTTATTTGGTAGCCCTCCTTCCTAGTCACAGGTCCTTGACTATACAAGGCTGAAGGTACTTATCATCTCCCAATTATCTTCTAAGGCGGGCCTGCCCAACAGGTGGCCTGCAGACCGCACACGGCCCGCCAGCCCCTTGGATGCCCGCCAGCCCTTTGTGATGCGCCCCGCCTACCCTCCTGCAAGGAAAGGAGGGGGGCACGAGAATTGGGGCAATAGGGCGCGGGGCACCAGAGGCCTGGTGGGGGCCTCTCCCCGTGGCGCTTCCCTCCTAAACCACCATGCCCTGCCTCAGAAGGGCGGTTTGGCCACTTCCTTCCTTCACTTCAGTGAAGGAAGGGAGAGGGGGGAGAGGCTCCCCACAGGCGGTCCCTTCCTTGAAGTGGCATGCCAGCGGGTCAGAGGCCTGGCTTTTGTGAGCCGGCATGTCACAGCTTTAGGAGAGAGGAAGGAGCTGCGACATCAGCTCCGGGGGTGGGGCCTTCCTTCCTCCTCCTCATGCTGGCGAGGAGGAAGAGGCGGGGCCGGGGCCGGGTCGGGGGTGGGGAGGGGCGGAGCCAGGGTGGGGAGGGGCGGAGCCGGGGTGGAGGCAGACCCTTTGGCCCCCCAGGTGATCAGTGACCGGAATTCCGGCCCTTGGGCCGGTAGAAGTTGGACAGCCCTGTTCTAAGTGTGCTTCCAGAAAGAGGCAGGCCAAATTGAAGACAAGACTTCTTCTCCTCACTTCCTTTTCCTTTCTGTCCCTAAATGTTCATGGAGAGACTGAGACATTGAAAATTGTTCACACCTAGACGTCTGTTTACATTTCTGTGTTAATTTTGCCTAAATGTTCACTTAAAGTTTTAAGTTACTGCAGTGCTAAAGATTTGGAGACTAAAAGAAAATTCAATGCAGTGGGGAGCAGAATTCTTATCTGGGCTGGAGTATTCACCTCATTCACCTCCACATTGCTGCACCTCAAGTCTGGGAAGAAGTTATATGTGTAGATCCTTCACATACTGAAAAACCTCAAGGTGTTCAAATTGTCAAAAAGATTGACCTACTCCCAGTTTTAGCTGATGTTTGAAGGATTTATATACAGCATACGGAATGAAATGCATCCCAATTACAGTTGTTCCTCAACATTTGCAGTTTTGACTTTTGATGATTGATTATTCATCGATTCAATTTAGAATCTTCTCTCTTTGAATCTCTAGGTCCTCCAATGTTATTCCGTGGTCAACTTCCAGCAGAAGTTGGCCACAGAGTTGTGCTGGAAGGCCTAGTAATTCCTAGAGAAATGTTCTCTCGGGGGGGGGGGGGATGCAACAATTTATTTATTTGTGATTCTTCACTTTCATGCGGTTCTTGTGCCTCTCCAGTGTTTCCCAACCTCTGGCACACAGTGTTTCCCAACATCAGTGTGCTGTAGGTTTCCAAGAAACTGAGTTTACTTAAATGTTTTTTTTACTATTTTACTGATTTTTCATCCAAGGTTAACTGGACAGCCGTGACATCCATAGTTAACTGGAAGCAAGTTTCACTCAGGGTGAAATTTAACAAAGGTCTGGAGAACAAGATCTATGAGGAGGGGCTTGAAGAGCTGGGCATGTTTAGCCTGAAGAAGAGAAGGCTGAGAGAAGACACGATAGCCATGTATAAATATGTGAGAGGAAGTCATATATATGTTATGTTCATCGAAACAGGCCCAGGTTTCACACTGAGTGTATAAATACATTTAAAAACATATTAACTATATGTATTACTGTGTTAGAGTGTAATTTTGTGTCATTTTGGTTGGTGGTGTGCCCCAGGATTTTGTAAATGTAATAAACATGCTGCGGCTCAAAAAAGGTTGAAAAACACTACTCTAACCCCTATCAAAGACACAGAAGGGAAGACATGTATTGAAAAGGCGTTTAACATCAGCGCCAAGCTGAGTTGCAAGAGATTATTAGTATTGGATGGGTTTAGATGCTAAACGGGAGTGGGTTCATTTTTACCGCCTTTATTTTTAGTTGTGGAGGAAGGTTATTGGTCTTCAATCATAATATGATGAGCCCTAGAGAGGTCACATTTCATATCCTTTAAGTATCATAATGGAAAGAAATAATCAATGATGACTTTGTGCAGCAATGCACAATCTTAATGAATACCTGCAATGCTGTACTTTTTTGGAGAACAGATTATGGGGAGTCGGGGGTAATACAAGAGCACATGAACCCAGCTGCAGAAGTCAGAGTAGCTGAATCATAGTTTTCCTGTTATTTGTCCACAAATTGCTTGTGATTACTTCTCAAAACCACTTCCTGTTTAGAATTCATTTACTGAAAAATCCTGATGTATTATTTTTAGCCAGAATTCATTAAGAAACATCACATTGCAGACTCAGAATTCAACCCCAAGACAACTCAAAAAGACTCCAAAGGGAATACATTGCCATTTGTGGGCTTGTGTCTACTTACTGTGGTATGAGACCAGTAGGAATAGTCAAAGCTGAAACTTTTGGGTGTCTCCTTGGGCTGTTTTGGATTAATGATAGCTAAAAAGAAGCAAAGAGGAAAACATAACAATGAATGAGCTGTCCGCAGTCAATATTTCTATGTTACAATAAATGAACTCTTTCCTTGAAGCATTCGCATTATACCAACAGCCCTGTGGTTCCACGCTGATTTGGATGCACATTTTGCCTGTGAAAACAACTACAAAAGTCACACTTCATATGACACCAGGGTGAATTCCCAGGAACGTGACCTGACTAATTGCAATGAAGATTTAGCAAGAAGAACCTTAAGAAATAGACAAGGGAAACACTCTTACATAACTGGAGGTTACTTCTACCCTTGCAGTCCTGATATTTTTTTAAAGTGGTCTCATGGAGGCAAATGACAACAGGAATTGTGTTGCAGAGTCAGCTCACAAATGTCCTGACAAAGTAAGAAACTGGGCCATTACACACTATACCAAGCATGGGCAAATTTTATAACTTGGGGGCCACGTGGCAGGCTGGAGTGGGGTGGAGGCCGGGATGGAAGGGAGGGAGAATCTCCACAATCCCCTTCCCTGCCCTTTTCCCCCCCCCCCCCTTCCTCTTCTCTTTTGGAGGCAGAAAGTGAAGGAAAGACGGAAAACATTTGGTCTTGGTCAGGATGAGATGGTGGACAGGAGAGAAAAGTGTATCCATTAGACCCTGCATTGCCTACTCCTGATATATAATCCTATAACCCTAGAACTGGAAGAGAACCCCAACAGCCATCCAGTCCAACCCCCTGCCATGCAAGAAGGCACAACAAAGCACTCTCGATAGACAGCCGCTGAGAAGGAAACTCCACCACACTCTGAGGATGCCTATACCACTCTCCAACAGTTCTTACTCTCAGGAAGTTCTTCCTAATCTTTTCAGTCAAATCTCTTTCCCTGCCATTTGAAACCATTGCTCCCTTGTGTCCAGGTCTGTAGAGCAGCAGAAAGTCACGTTTTCCTCCTCCTCCATGGGACACCCTTTGAAATCCTGAAACATGGTTCTCATGTTCCCTCTCTACCTTCTCTTCTCCCAGCTAAACATCCCCCAGGAGGGAGGGAGGAAGGAAAAAGAGAAGGAAGGAAAGAAGGAAGGGTTGTAGGGAAGGAAGAGGAGGGGAGGGAGGAGGACAGAAGGAAAGGCAAAAGGGAAGGAAGGAGAAAGAGAGAGGGAATGAGGGAGTAAAGAGGGAAGGAAGGACAAAAGGGTGGAAGGGAGGGAATGAGGGAGGGAGAAAGAGGGAGGTAAGAGCAGGGAGGGAGGAAAGAGAAGGAAGGGATGATAGGATGGTGAGAGAGAGGGGGCGGGCCTGGGTTTGCCCATACCTGCACTATACAGTTTCAGCATGTCATTATTTTTACACCCTTTCAACTCAACTTTTGCTTATGGTGACTGCATCCTAGGGCTTTCTTGGCAAGATATTTTTGAAGGAGTTTTGTCATTACCTTCCTCTGAATATAGATTCCAGCACCTTATATTTCCTGGTGGTCTCCAGGTCTGACCCTGCTTAGTTTCTCAGATCAGTCAGAATCTGGTGCCTTCAAAATATTTGAGCAAATAACTTCACTTTATGTGGCATTGCTGCATTCTACGGAATACTGTGACTTGTACAATCGGCCATCTACATTTGCAGGTTTCCCTTTTGTGGATCTGATTACTCATGGATTTCATCATATAGTTGCACTGGAAGGCCTTCAAATTCCAAGGAAGGTGTTTTCTCAGGTTAAAAAAAATATTTTATTTATCCAAATTTTTCCCCCCATTTTGTGGTTGTTCTGCATCCTGATCTCGCAGAGGGCTGACTTTAATTTGTTGAGGGACTAGCTTTCTCTAGCTAATAATGATAACCACATTTTCTTAACTTGCAAATTGTATACAATGTAATATAATGGAATATAGTGCTATAATTTTATGTATTATGTATCTATGGAACGTGGGGAAGAAGAAGCTGGGACTTTCCTTGGAAAACATTGATATCTTCAACCATGATATTTTCTAACTCACATTCTAAAACCTTTCTCCTATAATAGAAAACACAGATTTGGTGAAACAAACCAAACTGCTGTGAATGTCCAGCTGGCTTATTTGTGCTGCCCAATTTGATACCCTTAACAGCATAATTAGCTCCTGTGTCTGATCATGAAACATCATCAGATTCTTCCTTATTAATTAAAAAAGTACAGTTTATGACAATGAAGTAGAACCAATTTTTTTATCATACCAGTCACTTCTGGTATGAGAGAATTGGCCGTCTGCAAGGGCGTTGCTCAGGGGATACCTGGATGTGTTACCATTCTGTGGGAGGCTTCTCTCATGTCCCACATGAGAAGCTGAAGCTGACAGTTGGGAGCTTCAGTTGTGAAGGTCCACAGATTCAAACCACGGACCTTCACACCAGCAGTTCAGCCTGTG
This sequence comes from Anolis apletophallus, assembly GCA_030556195.1. Lineage (NCBI taxonomy): Eukaryota > Metazoa > Chordata > Lepidosauria > Squamata > Anolidae > Anolis > Anolis apletophallus. Next base: position 63,603,887 of record JARBWK010000010.1, on the reverse strand, counting down.
CAAGGGTTTAAGCCATTGCACCACAGCAGCTCCTAGTAGGACCAATGAAGCAATCTGACTGGTTTCACCTAGTTTTTCCATTTTAAAATTCAGTTTGTCTCATTTCACCTTCAGTTTGAGAACACATGTCCATCTCTGCACAAAACATTCACACCAATCTTGGTACATTTCTTCGAACACACCATTTTCTATGTGCATCTTCGCATGCGGATTTCCTTAATCAATGTCGTTTCATACATTACTTCAACTGATACATGTATTGTTGTATATCTTCCTTATCTACACATAGTGTAGTGTTTATTGCTGAGCTTCACTAAACCTGAAGTGCAAATAGTGGAAAAGAACTGCATTTGGGTCATGTTTTAGAGCAGGAATTATAAATAAGATATGTTCACATTAAAATTTGAACTGAACAGATATCATTCTCACTCCTACAATGAGCCCATTCGAATATTCCTACATCTGATAAAAGGAAACAGCTAAAGTTACAGAGAAATGTCACTTGACAGATGCATCATGGGGGAAGCTTAATCACAACTTAAAGTATGGGTTAGTGAGGAAAGCAAAGCTCCCCCATATCGAGAACATAAAATCAATATTGATGGGCAGTTACTGGAAGAAGGAAACATGAGGAAGGACTCTTGTGTAGAGTGAAGCAGAATGTATGCAATCTGGTTGTAGTTTGTTTACCACTAATATGGCTGAGGTCTAATAACTAATAAGAAAATGCCAAGGCTTTAATATTTTGAAAATGTAATTGTTCAGTGATGAAAGAAAGGCATCTTATACATGCTCAGAGGCACTTTTATTTTATATATTTTTGCTTACAGTTACCTATATTTATTTAACCAACACCAAAGGCCCTCCCTCCAATGACATTTCGGGTTATAGCAAGCTCCATGAATATGTTGCCCAACCCCTGCCAATGTGCTCCCCAAACACCATACTGCCCACCACCCAAGGAATTCAGGGACAATTTCATCCTAGATTTAACGTGTTTCCTCTATCATAGACATCCCAGTGCTTCTTACTCTCTCCATTGGTGTGAAATTTGTATTATCCCACCCCTTAACCCTTTCCTACTCTTTTCAACTCTGTTTGCACTACAAACAGAGCAGAACTAATCAACAATAAACATACTGGAGGAGTTTAGGGGATTGACTCCACATGATGGAAATTGTAGTTCACCCCACTTCAATTCAGAGCACTGTGACAATGGACCTGGACCACATTTAGTACACAGAACCACCATGACCTAAGAAAAATAGTGAAGAGGTTTGGGTGGAATTTACCTTGATTTATAGCCATTGTAGGTACTGGGAGTTATAGTTCACCTGCAATCAAAGAGCACTCTGGACCCCACCAACAATGGCCCTGGACCACACAGAATTACCATGGCCAACTGAAAAAGCTGGAGGAGTTTAGGGGAAACTGATCTTCGTTTCTGGAAGTTGTAGTTCACTTACATCAAGAGACACTGTGACCACCAGTGATGATGGATCTTGACCAGACTTGGCACACAGAAACTTTATGACCAACTGAACCTACTGGAGGGGTTAGAGGGGGCTGACACACCATGGTGGGAGCTGTAGTTTATCCTGAAGCCAGAGATCACACTGAAGCCCACCAATGAAGCACCCAGAGCAAACTTGCCCAACATGACAAAATTTAACTACCGATGGAGTTTCAGGGGGTTAGCTTGGCATGATGTGAGCTGTAGTTCACCCACAACCTTATGCATTTTGTAAAATAAAAAATGACTTTTTCAAATAAGATTGTGTGTGTGTGCATATATACATAGCAATTAGCACATGCCCATTTTGTGCAAATTTGTATCCTGGATATTCATTCCACTTATCTCCCACATTTCCCCCATGAATGGAACTCTACAATAAAAAATTCAATTAAAACACAACAGAAGCATGAGCACAGAAGCGAAAGACTGAAAACACAATACAAAACATGCCGGGCAGGATATTCAATACCTTCCTATTTGAGCCTTTCTGAAGGAAGTGAGGGTTATTGCCAAAGGTATGACAGAATAAATGAGAGGCTTGCCTGACAATGGGAAGATAACAGCAAGAGAACCTCCCTTGGAATGAAGTGGCCAACGAGAAAGCCCTTGGTTGCCATCAACTACAATTGCCTCCTGATTTAGACAATGCCGAATTAATACACAGAAGTGGAGCAAAGACACAGCAGAGTGTTACCGCTCTCTAGCAGGAAAGAGTACAATTATTCAAATGAAGTCCTGCTATATAAGCGAGACCAAAGACAAGCCATTGACACATAGCCATGATGTAAGGGACTCGGAGGGAATCGCTAAACAAAACCGACAGCCAAACAGGGAGGTCAGTGGGTATGTGCATCAATTACTTGGTTTAGCAACACAGGCAGAGCTATGACGGGTTTCTCCCACAAACGTCAGAGACAGAAAATGGCAGAGTGTCCTTAATGTCAGCCAGTCACCTTTAAATCTACTGGAAAGCTACTTCCATTGCACACGGTTGGCTAGCTGTTCACCTAACACTGCCTTGGCCAAGCAGAGGCAGAGGGATGTTCTGCCCAACCTCCTATAATTCCTGCCTTTCTCTTCCTATCTTTTCAGCTGCAATAATTCCCTCATTGCCATTTCCAAAGAGAATCCCCCGGTGGCGCAGTGGATTAAACCGCTGTGCTGGCAGAACTGAAGACCAACAGATCATAGGTTTGAATCTGGGGGAGAATGCGGATGAGCTCTCTCTATCAGCTCCAGCTCTACATGCGGGGACATGAGGGAAGCCTCCCACAAGGGTGATAAAACATCAAAACATCCAGGCGTCCCCTAGGCAACGTCCTTGCAGACAGCCAATTCTCTCACACCAGAATCAACTTGCAGTTTCTCAAGTTGCTCCTGATACGACAAAAAAATAATCAAAATAGTGTTTTATTTGTGTAATCAATTCATGTTTGTTTCCTAGTTGTCTGGGTGTGGCAACAAAGTGGCAACTTTGATAGATTGCATGTATTAACACATTCTAGTCAGAAAGGCATTCTCTTCACTTGACAAAACAGTGGACTTACTGAAATTGCAGTGCTATATGAAAAAGGTTAACCAAAACAGAAGCTATGGCTTGTTTTGAGAAAATCTTTGGATGGCCCTATCAAAACCCCCACATCTTTTTTCTTTGCTAAGTGGTCTATTCCATCCACTAAAGCTGTGTGGGAAAGCAAACAATTAATCTGAATATGATCCTTCCTAGAGTACATCTGTATTGTACAATTTATGTAGTTTGGCACCACTTTAACTACGTACCATGGCTCAATGGTATGGATTTATGGGAGTTATCATTTGATGAGGCATTATTTGCAAAGGAGGCTAAAAAAAATCCATAGTATTTAACCATGGCAGATAGTGGTGTCAAAAAGCATTAATTCTACAGTCTAGTGATGCATCCCATTACCATATCCCCATTTCTACACATAAGGTATCCATGTGAGAGTTTTTTAAAAGTAGAATTATTTTTAGAGTGCAAATACCCCAATCCTCTAATCCAGTAGTTCCCAAACTTTTTTTGACCAGGGACTAACTTGACCAGAGACCATTTGAACAAAGACCACTCCCCAACATTAGTACCAAAAGGGTTACGAATCGGTTTTTGGTCAACTTTAGATTTGGTTTGGTTATTTGGGTGCCGATTCAGAAAATTGTATTGGATATACCACATCAGCTCTAGTTTCTGATACAGAACATATACCATTCAGTAGTCACCATCTGCTCGCTCACAGAAAACTATACTTAATAATGTAGAGCTGATGTGGTAGTAGTAATATTTCGTGAGTAGTCAGCCTCTCCCCTCCTGACATCCCTGTTGCCTTGGCACTATAAGAGGGTTTTATGAGACCAGTCGTTCTCGTTGCCATGTAGTTTTGAGGCAATAGTGTAGTAATGGTGATGCCGTGGACCATATTTTCATTCTTGTGGACCATTGGTGGGAACCACTGCTCTAACCAGTATGGACTTGCTGGCTAGTGGGCTCTGGCAGTTATCATTCAAAAGAAAACCTTCCAGAGTTTGATGGAGGGACAGAACATGCATTATCCTTGTAGTGACACTGAAGAATAGGCAGTGGGTTTACATTTCAAGAAAATACAAGACATGTTGGTAAAAGCATTACATGACTGGTGTATAGCTGAATCTTCCTTCAATTCAGCAAGAAGGAGGGATGGAAAAGAAACCTGTAAGCGCTCATGAAAGATGACAAATTCAACATCAGATGCAGAAAAAAGCTACCTGCCATAGCTGTCAGACATGCTCTCTAAATAATATCACACAAGTAGTATGGGCTGAGATAAGTCTCATTAAAACAGGCCAGTGTCTCCTTGGCTGGCTGATGAAAACAAATTCAGTCCACCTCATGACCTTGAGACACGGCTCTTGTATGTCTTGGATTTATGTGCCTGGGACTGCTCACTTGCTTCTCCATTTGGACTTTGTACTGATTTATGGCATCTGATCTATTACTGCAGATTCTATGCTTCTGTTTTTGAGCTCCTAAAGCAGGGTGGGTGAGAGGTTCTTCCTCCCTGTTTCAAGTGCCATTCCTCTGGTCTTTGAGAGAGAGAAGAGCAGCCAAGATCTGCTGGACTTACTCCCCTCCCTCACTGCTGTTCCCTTTTCCTTGTGTGTCTTATTTACATTGTAAACCTGAGGGGAGGGAACTGTCCAATGAATGATGTGTAACCTGTCTTGAAGGTCTATTTGACTGAACAAAACAGTGAGGTATAAATACTGCAAATAAAATTGTAAAAGCATGCTTTGCATCTTTATAATCTCCAGTAGAAGCTTCCGAGACAGGGAAATCCGGGACATAAAGCAGTTAGAAACACCAAGACTGTCTCATTTGCAAAAGCTCCTCTGCCTGACCTTTAACTTCAGGAAGACTGCCAACTCTTGGTCCTAGAAGCAATTATAAGGAATCAAACAAAACAAATATAGGGGATGTCAGCTGAAAGCAATTTAACCACTTGAAATTTGCCTCCACTTGCAACTTACACCCACATTAAAATTCTGTGCTGTATTTCTCCACTGATGTCGGAAGTGTTGCCATGGAGATCCAAGGCACCGAGGTTGGCTTGCACTGCCATTTTTCTTTAATTGTTTGTCACTTTTTTAAATGAGAGGCACGCCAAACACAAACACGCGCAGGGAATAATGGGGAGTCTAAAAATAACAATTTCATAATTTTAAGCGTCATTCAAATGACCTTCCCAAAGAAGAAGCTGGTGCTAAGTGAGGAATTACATTCGTAAACACGCAGCTGATTTGCCATTCAGATCAGGAGACTTAATCATGCAAGCTTGATGATGCCAAGAAGAGGTTAGTTCTTAGGGAAAGGAAGCAAAAAGAAAATCAAAGGGAAAAAGGACACATAAGTAATGAAGGAAAAACATGCAAGGCAGCAACAAACAAGAGCTAATGATTACTGTGCTATTTTCACATTCAGGACTACAAGCTGGCAAAGAAAACATTTCCCAAGGTACGTAGGACTGTGGATGGAAGACATTATCATGGAGACTCTATCACCAGAAAAGGCATTTGTCATTACCAGTTTCCCTCACAATTCCTCCAATCTGATATGTAGGAGCATCCACAAAATATCCTCATTTTAGATATGCAAACACGGCATAGAAATCAATGCCAGTTAGTGGGGGTGTTGTGTAGTATTCGGACTTTGGCAATACAAATGCTAGTTAGATTCATAGAAATTAGGAAGGTACCGATAATCCTTGATTTAACAATTTAATATTCATGGGATTAGCTATTAATGATGGCACCCATGCCAGTACACGTGCAACCAAAATTTTCAACTCCTGGGATGTGTGCATGTGCATGTGTTCATGTATGTGTGTGCACATTCCTATCTGCTAAAATATGTTGCCCATCAGATGTGTGATATGTTAATAAAAGATTAATTCCCATGCCATAGCCAGGGTTTGAGAGTTCTTAAATTACAGCTTGAAATGAGAAACAAGTCTTTCATGGGTTTTGTGGTGATTCTGGCACACAATGAGAAAGCTCTGAGCCCACAGATTCAGTGTGAATGCATCCCAACAATGGTTTGAACAAAAATACTGCGGCATATGCCTCCCATTGCAGTGAATCTCCCCATGGCACTCCATTAATCCAAATAGACACCATGAGCTGAACTTGACTTTTAGGCACAGCACACCATTAAAGACACAAAATGTATACGGCTCTTGATAAAAGAAGTACCATAAGTATTTTTAAAACATGTGTATTTTAGAGGATTGTGGCATAAACCTTCAATGATTTCAGAGGCTTCTAATACACAACATCAGAGACAGCCATGAGATTTTCACAAGTCTCTCTCTCTCTCTCTGTGTGTGTATATGTGTGTGTGTGTGTGTGTGTATATATATATATATATGTATATAAATAAAATATTCGATGACAGAGTACGTGTCTTTTTCTGTCCTGTATTGACGCAGGATGCTTAGGGAATGCAAAGGCACTGAAACTGCAATGACTAATGTAACTCCTGTGGGGGAGGTGAGAATGCCATCAATATGCAGAGAGCTGCGTACTTTGCTTTGCATGTTGCTTTATCACATAATGATAAGCCATACACACACAAAATCTGTAGTATGGTATTTGTGGAAGATCAAACCATGGAATTGTTTTATGAGGAAACAAGAGGGATAAAATTAGATTCCAACAGCTCCATTTGGTGAGAATCCAGGAGATACACGTAACGTATTTCTGCATTGTAAGAACAATAATAGATAAGATGAGATAGTATAAAAAAATGCATATCTAACTATTTTGCCTCTCTACTGCTAGTGTTAATTATTATTTACTGACACAGTGGTCTCTCTGTGTTCTTCTTGTTTCATGGCCTGGGCCAGATTTTGCTAATGTGTCATTCCAATTAAAGACAATGGATGAGATTTCCCCAAAGCTCCTAAGTATGCAATTGTTTGTCTTTAATGAGCTGCTTAATTTCGTCACATCTGCCCTGGATAAAAATACCTCCCTCATGCAAGCAGCACAGCTGGGGAATGAATCCTACCTACAGGAGTCGCTTCTGCAAAAGCCTGAGGAAACGAAGCATACAATACAAAACTCTTCTCCGCTGTCTTTGTTCCTTCCTGGTCTCTAAATTAATGATAAGTCTTCATGTAAAGACTTTGCAGTTGCTAAGGAAACTGCCTTGGGGTACCATGTTGGCAAGTCTGCCCATCAAAGCAAACATAGTACAAACCAGTAATAGTGGCATAGAGACCAACAGAGAAAGAAACACAAATTATTGTATTTACCAAATCAAATAACCTTCAGAATACAAGAAATGAGCTTTGGAGTGCCACTATTCCCTGCCTTGAAAAAAACCAACTCACAATTTAATCCTTGCTCCGTCTGTTTCCTGGTTTGAGTTTTTTGTTAGGAATTTGATGTCTTATAGTCAGCGTCATACATTTGTAGCAAATTTTAAAATGTATTATCTTAAACCACACAACAAGGATGGGGGTGAATACCATGTGTAAGAATCACTTATTAAATACACTCAATGTAAAGATAAGGTCTCTACATATGATTAAATGTAAACAAGCATCATATAATGTACTATAACAAGATGTAGAGATATATCAATGATAAATATGACAATTCAAAAGGAGCATTGGTCCATAGTAATAGACATCAATAGTTATACTCATCAATAATTCAAAAAAAATATCAATAGTTATGCACATCAATACTTCATCAGTACAGCAAAAATGTTGGATAATAGGGAGGGATTAAGGAAAAGCCTACCGTGTTTCCCCGACAGTAAGACAGCGTCGTACTTTCTTTTCCCCCCCAAAAGTCCCCTACGTCTTACTTTGGGTACATCTTATATAACCCAAGACGTGCCCGTCGCCACGCCACGCCGCCGCCACCGCCGCCGCCCGCCGCCACCGCCACGGAGGTGTGCCGCGGCACACCTGCGGCACACCTCCGCGGCACACCTCTTCGCCAGGGCTCCAGGCAAGGGAGGGGAAAGGAGCCAGGGGCGGGAGGAAGCAGCGACGCGTCACTGTGACGCTGCGATCGTCACCACGCCCTGGCTCCTTTCCCCCTCCCTTGCTTGAGGAAAGAAGGGAGAGGGAAAGGAGCCAGGGGCGTGGTGAGGATCGCAGCGTCATAGTGACGCGTCATCCCTTCTCCCCGCCCCTGGCTCACTTCCTCCTCCCTTCCAAGGGTGGGAGAAGAGAGCCAGGGGCGGGACGAAGCGATGACGCGTCACTGTGACGCTGCGATCCTCACCACGCCCCTGGCTCCCTTCCCTCTCCCCTTGCTTGAGAAAGGAGAGGGAAGGAGCCAGGGGCGTGGTGACGATCGCAGCGTCACAGTGACGCGTCGCTGCTTCCTCCCGCCCCTGGCTCCTTTCCCCCTCCTTGCCTGGAGCCCTGGCGAAGAGGTGTGCCGCGGAGGTGTGCTGCAGGTGTGCGCGGCACACCTCCGATTGCGGCGGCGGGACGAGGTACGTCTTATATACGGGTATGGCTTATATAAGCCGACCCCCAGACACCCCGATACGTCTTACAATCGGGGTGTCTTACTCGGGAAACACAGTATTAAATGTCAAATTACATTATGATTTTACAAATTAAGTACCAAAACATCATGTTTTACAACAAATCGACAGAAAAAGCAGTTCAATACACGGTGTTGTTGTTTATTCATTCAGTTGCTTCCGACTCTTCGTGGCCTCATGGACCAGGGGTGCTCACACTTTTTCAGCATGGGAGCTACTGATTAAAAAACCAAGTCCCAAAGATCACCTACCCAGAAATGTAAAACGTATAACTACCGTGTTTCCCCGAAAGTAAGACAGCGTCTTACTTTCTTTTCCCCCCGAAAAGTCCCCCTACGCCTTACTTTTGAGGTACGTCTTATATAAACTAAGACGTACCCCATCGCCACGCCCACGCCGCCGCCGTCACGCCGCCGCGGCACACCTCCGCGGCGCAGCTTTCTGGACAAAGGAAGGGAGGGGGAAGAAAGCCAGAAGCATGGCAAAGCGCCGCTGCGTCAGAGTGACGCGTCGTCGCTCTGCCCCGCCCCTGGCTCTCTTCTCCCTCCCTTTCTTGGAGAAAGGAAAGGAGGGGAAGAGAGCTAGGGGCGGGGCAAAGCGACGACGCGTCAGAGTGACGCGCGTCGTCTGCCCCGCCCCTGGCTCTTCTTCCCTCCCTTTCTTGGACAAAGGAAGGGAGGGGAAGAGAGCCAGGGGCGGGGCAAGCGACGACGCGTCACTCTGACGCAGCGCACGCTTTGCCATGCTTCTGGCTCTCTTCCCCCTCCCTTGGAGGCCTGGCAGAAAGGAGGTGTGCCGCGGAGGTGTGCCGCGGCCGATGGGCCGGTTGCGGCGGCGGCGGCGGCGTGGGCGTGGCGACGAGGTACGGCTTACATTCGGGGTACGGCTTACATTAGCCGACCCCCCTGACACCCCGATACGTCTTACAATCGGGGGTGTCATACTTTCGGGGAAACACGGTATTTTCTTATTTATTTATTTATATTTATTATTCATTTTTATGTACCGCTCCTTCCAGCAGGCTCGGGGCAGTTTACATAAAATGAAGTTATAAAACATCAACATTTCAATTTAATAACAACAATATAAAACAGAGCATAAAATACATCCAACCACCCCATTTCTCCCACACTGCCATATTACCACACATATTATCAGCCAGAAAGTAAGAAGAGAGGCTTTTGAACTGCAAGGCCATTTAATACTCAGCAAGGTAAACAAAGGGGCATGCAAAATACATCCAACCACCCCATTCCCCCCTGCCATATTACCACACATATTATCAGCCAGAAAGTAAGAAGAGAGGCTTTTGAACTGCAAGGCCATTTAATACTCATCAAGGTAAACAAAGGGGCATGCAAAAATACATCCACCCCATTTCTCCCACATTTCCATATTCCCCAACATATATTTCTCAAGGAACAAAGCAAGCAGAGAGGCTTTGGAGCTAAAAGGCCATTTTTAACATTAAAAATAAACAAAGAGACATGCCACAGTACAATCAAGCACCCACCCCATTTCTCCCACATTTCCATATTCCCCAACATATACTTCTCAAGGAACATAGCAAGCAGAGAGGCTTTGGAGCTACAAGGCCATTTTTTAACATTAAAAATAAACAAAGAGACATGCCACAGAACAATCAAGCACCCACCCCAAAGTAGAAAGACCGACCTTTGAGATGCGATAAGGAAATGACCCCAAAGCGTCCTTCTTCTCCTCCTCCGTCGTTGCTCCTATTTCCACGCCGCCAGCATGCGTGCCACCTCCAAGAGCTCACGAGAAGTCTGAGAGGCAAAATGGGCGCTTCTGCGCATGCGTGCGGGGCCAGCCATGCATCGCGTCATCCAGGCCCGCCCCCTTTGTTCTCCTACGACTCTGAGTGGCTGGAGAAGGATGGAGGGAGGAGGAGGAATCCAAAAGAGGGGGCCCATTCTGCGGCGCGCGAGCAGGGAGTGGGGAGGAGCAACGACGGAGGACTTCTTTGCAGCGTGCAGGGGCGCGTGAAGAGAACCAGCAACAAAAAAACCTGGTCAGGGGCCTGAAGATCACCAGGATGAGGCCCGAAGATCACCCTGGTGATCGCGATCACCGTTCTGAGCACCCCTGTCATGGACCATCCCACGCCAGAGCTTCCTGTCGGCCGTCACTTCCCCCAGCTCCTTCAGAGTCAAGCCAGTCACTTCAAGGATACCATCCATCCCTCTTGCCCTTGGTCAGCCCCTCTTCCTTTTTCCTTCAATTTTCCCCAGCATCATTGTCTTCTCTAAGCTTTCCTTTCTTCTCATGATGTGGCCAAAGTACTTCACCTTTGCCTTTAAGATCCTTCCCTCCAATGGGCAATTGGGCTTTATTTCCTGAAGTATGAACTGGTTGGATCTTCTCATGGTCCAAGGCACTCTCAGAACTTTCCTCCAACACCACAGTTCAAAAGCATCTATTTTCCTTCGCTCAGCCTTCCCTAAGGTCCAGCTCTCACATCCGTAGGTTACCATTGTTACTCGCAGGCAAATAAAATAGTAACCGTATCATGAGACAATTTTCTAGCCCAAGAAGAAATCTCTACTAAGGAAAATGTATCTCAGTACAGGGCTGTTCTTTCCACTGGCCATCTTACTGTCAACCAGAACACTGCCATGATCTTTAAAAGTTAATTTGGCAAATGTGGTGCACCATCTGCTGTTTTTTAGTCCACTGCTCTACTACACATGCAATAGATGCATCACTTTCCACAGAATGTTGCCAATCTATGTTAGGTCTTTGATTAGAGTTTCTGCCAGTTCGAGGCTAGAAGGGGAAAATGTCCTGTGCCACATTTCATCCAATGTAAAAATATGGTTCAGCCTGTTTTATCACCACATTATATAAACAAGATGAATTTCCTGTGATGTTCCCAGCTGTCAAGTATCTTCGTTCACAGAATATGATATATTGGCATGCAAAAACACCAGATTTTCCTGGTTTATGTGGGATATACTGCTGGAAAGACCTATGAGTTGATTACTGCTGGTAAAGGTCTATTCATGCTGTGTACTATTTCCAAATCTGATCCAAAAACAATGTCAATGTGTTCCAAAAGGCAGAGACATTTTACCAGTTGCTGTATATATTGCTCTTGTTTCCGAATTGTTGAGCCTCAAGTGGCTTTAGAGGTCCCACAATCTTAATTGGGCTCATTGCTGCTCTCAAAGTACCCAAAGATTAATGCTGTGCTTTCTCCAAGGTTTCATGTCACTTCTTTTTGTACTCCTACCACTTGTGACATTAAGATCTCTAGTCCTTCAGGTCTCTTCAAAATGACCAGAGATTCTGGGAACTAAAGTCCAAAAGTCCTGGAAGACTGGAGTTTGGGGAACACTGTTGTAAGGAAACATTCATTTTCAGTAACCATCCTTGGAACCATTCTGGAATAATGGTTATTGAAATGCATGTTCTTAAAATGCATGAACTGAAGTACATTTTCACTTCACTGCAGAAGAAAAAACACAAAATAGCTAAGACAGGCGTCCTGTTCCCTATTTCCAGCAGTGGAAATTAAGAGCTACCATCTCTCTCATCTAGATAATTTACAAATCTATGCAAACATACTTACTGCGGATGGGGCCACCGTAAATTTAGTGTTCAGTGATATCGATATCTCCCTGGAAATCCTGAATGGGAACCCTAGCTGGAGGGCACCTAATTCCATGTTTCCACCTTCACAGACAGGACAAGGGGCTGTCCCTAGTAAACAGTCATTCATCAAGTAATAGGGCTTTGTGTTACTGCTGCTTTCTAATTTCTCTCTGTGGGTGTTGTTTCTGATCTAGGCACTCATCTCATATACTATGCATGTTTAAACCACAAAATGCTATGAGGCATTTTTCATCCAAATACCTTACATTATCTGGGACTAGAAAAAGAAAAAATTCCAATGACAAAAAGAAATAGATTTGATGGGACCATTTCTTAACTTAGTCATTTATTGTCTGTAAAAAAAACCAATACCAGGGTATATGGCAAGTATGTGAAACATGGATATACGGTTTATATGACTTCAGGGGTGAATATGATAAATCGCTGACTTTTTGGGACTGGGTGAAGGTGAAAGGGAGTTTCTAGATAAGGGTTAACATTTTAATATTTATATTTTCCAGTGGTTTGAATCCAGGGAATGGGATGAGCTCCCATCTGTCAGTTCCAGTTTTGCAGGCAGGGACATGAGAGATGCCTCCCACAATAAGAATAACAAATAAATAAATATATAAAGTTGCTCCTGACACACACACGCACACACTGTTGTTATTTTTATTAGAATTGTTGCTCATGGACCTGGAATTTTAATAATGTTTATAGAAAAATGCATCAAACTGGATCAATAAAATAATTACTATTTTGAAAACTGGTGGGAGTTTTGAAAGTATCCTGTAGCTCAGCAGCTCAAATAAAAGGGCCTCAGGGATATACCAGAAATAGCCCTTTGAACCTTGGCCTCAGTTCTAAGAGTGAATTATATCACTCTGACATGATCTTCACTGTTAAGTTTTTAATTCTCTACCTAATTATTCCTAACACTGCTTTTAAAAAATGATGCTGACAGTGTCAGTGAAGTTCTTACTACATGATGCCAAAAATCTGTTTCCTGGTGAAGTAAAACAGTGGAAAATATAAATAAGATATTTGAGGAATGGAGTCTGACAACTACTTATACTGCTCAGACAGCCCTCGTTCAGTTTTGACAGGATCCCCTACAGAGTGGATGAATGACAAGTAGGCAGCATTCAATGAGGCCACAGACATGGAGAACATTCCACGATGCATTGTGGAAATTGGATGTAGACTGGGTGCATCACCAACAATTAGAATAGAGTAGACTATAATAGAATAACCTTATTGTCATTGTACATTGTAGAGCAAAATAACATGTCACCCCCAATACACATTATATATGCAGAATTACAAAAACAAAACACCCATCTTTCCACATTCTAATCACTATTGTACAACCCCTAACACCACATCAGTGAGAAAACATAGAGTTCAATATAGTCACAGCTCTGGAATAAAAGCTCTATCCCAGACTATTTATCCTTGTTTTTAGTCATCTAAATAATAATATCCAGGGTGCGATAGATCCTTAAGATTTTTCTGAGCTTTCTTAAGTCAGCAGGAATGATAAAGTTCTTCCAAAGAGGGGAGGGGGCAACCAATGATTCTCTGGGCAGTAGTGGTAACCCTCTGACGTGCCTTCCTGTCTGCCTCTGTGCAATTAGCAAACCATAGACAGATTCAATCATAGAATCACAGAATCATAGAACCATAGAGTTGGAAGAGACCTCGTGGGCCATCCAGTCCAACCCCATTCTGCTAAGAAGCAGGACAATTGCATACAAAGCACCATCAGATGGCCATCCAGCCTCTGCTTAAAAGCCTCCAAAGAAGGAGCCTCCACCACACTCCGGGACAGAGGGTTCCACTGCTGAACAGCGCACACAGTTAGGGAAGTTATTCCTAATATTCAGGTGGAATCTCCTTTCCTGTAGTTTGAAGCCATTGTTCTGCATCCTAGTCTCAATCAGTTATATATAGCACAGCGGCAGAAAGTCACAATTACTTTTTCATTCAATTTGTTTCTTAAAAGTCTCAGATAATACAATCCCTGCTGGGCTCTCTTAACCAACACCACAGTATGAATGCCCCAAATCAGGTCCTTCTAGACAATAGCACCCAGGAACTTAACACTGGCTACCCACTCCACTCAATCTACATTTATAACCAAAGGCTGATTTATTTCTTCTATAATGTACTATAAGCTCTTATTGATGTTAAGCTCCACCACTGTTGTATCATCTGCACATTTAATAATATTATTATGGTAAACAGGGGTGCAATCATATATGTAAACAATATAAAGTAGAGGACTCAACACACAGCCCTGTGGTATACTTGTGTTGAGAATAAGAGCTAAAGAGATATGATTACCTAATCTAACCCTCTGGGAACATCCAGACAAGAAGTCCGCAATCCAAAAACAGATTGAATATGAAATTCCAATATCCATAAGTTTAGACATCAATCTATGTGGAAGAATTGTGTTAAATGCGGAACTAAAGTCTGCAAAAAGCATCTTCACATAGTTCCCCTGTTGTTCCATAGCTATCTTCAAATCTATTATATGGGTGTTGACTAATAAATTCCAGGTGACAACAGCTGAATTTCTGAGGATTTATCTGCAGGCAGATCTTTTTGAGTTAAGCAATAGAAAATGGTACATTCACACAACAAATCAGATAATTACTCAAATGTCAGTAATTGTGTATTTAGTGCAGATGGTCTCCAGCAGAGATTCCAGAGAGCTATTTCAAGATATCCAATAATGTTGGGTGAGTAAAAGGGAAGTACAATCCCAAACACATACACACCAGGAGTGAATATTGGTGAGCCACCACAACAGTTTCTTCTAGCAGCAAATACAGATAGGCAAAAACAAGTCACAAAGAATACCCTATCAGTATTCTCTCCAGTGAAATTCACCTGATTTCTCACTGTAGTCTGGTTCTATTATTTGCCTGCCCACCCCCAAAATAAAGAGACCACACAACATATTTTGGGTTCAAACTGGGCAACTTTTATTTAAATGTGGTGCAAGGAAGTGGCGCAGCTGGCTAAGTGTCAGCTGCATAAGATCTCTCTGACCTGTAGGTCATGAGTTCGAAGCCTGCCCAGGTCAGGGTGGGTGCTTGACCTTAAGTGTAGCCTGCTGTCGACCTTTGCAGCCCAAAAGACAGTTCATTTGTCAAGTAGGAGATAAAGGTGCCACATTAAGTGGGGAGGCAAATTTTGAGAGATTTATGAGCCCATTAATAACTCCAGGAATCGCTGAAAAAGGAATGCGGAAGAACAACAAGGGAAGCTGGAAAACACTGAGAGATAAGAGGAGTGTGTGAGCTACCCCTGGTGGCCAGAAGTTTGTCACAAGTTTACCAGAAAAATTGCCTCTTTGTACGTCTTTGTTCGTATATGTTCGTCAATATATGTACTGTATATATGTTAAAAACTGCAGGGATTGTCTGCAATGTATGTGTACTGTAATCCGCCCTGAGTCCCCTTCGGGGTGAGAAGAGCGGAATATAAATGAAGTAAATAAATAAATTTAACTTTCCTTAACTTAACTCAAGGGGTGTCAGGAATATGGTGTATCCAAGCCAGGTAGCATCCCATAATATAAGTAATTTATGGGCGAAACACCTGTATTGCCTGATTATCCAACCAGGGTAACCCTTTAAGGGAAATGAGTGAAAGGTCTATTCTCAAGATATTGAGATCAGCCTCTTCCCATTCCAGGGCCATGTAACTTTACCTCACACATCAACTGGAACTTAATGCCATCACCCCTGAAGGGGGTGCCTTAGGTGCACACCAACTATGGGATTTCCCTAGCTATTTTCCGCTAAGGTCTATTTATGAAAAATCCATCACCCCATCTAGCCCCTAAACAGTAAAGGGGTAGGCAAAAAAAAACCCCTCACCCAAAACGTTGGGTGAAAGGGGAACAAATTCCTGCCCGGTTCCAATGGGCAACCAAAGTCAATACTGTTAATGGGCGGGAGTATTGGGCCGACTTCTGCTGGGGTCTGGCCTTCCAATAAGCAGGCCACACCCCCAGGTTCCAGAAGGTTCCAGAAGAACCCTCCTCTTTCCTCGTGGGAGGGAGGCGAATTCCTCTCCTCCCAGTTGCACTGGGAGGAATGGGTGTTAGGCAGAAGAGATACCACTCAGTTGGTTGTCATCCATCAAAGTGAACACAAAGTGTACACAGCCCTCCATTCCTCAAGCCACAGTAGACAACAGCAGCCAGTGCCTCCCTAAACTGTGTATATTGCAGATGTACCTGAAGCTATGGATAATATATTGTGCATGCGATTAACTGGGTTACAGTCCACAAAGGCTTGTGGTAGAAGATATATCTGTGGTGCTGGATCTTGACAAACAAGATAGGGCTATCAGCATGCTCTGGGAAACCCCAAGGGCTGTAGAAGTGCATGGGGACAGGGGGAATGTACTCTCCCATATGGATGAAAAATGTCATTTATTTTTCTCTCATGGGAAGATGAATAATTTTTAGTTTTTTCCCACTATAGAAAAGAAACTGGTCAGTTTTTATCCCAAAGTGTTCAGGGAAATTATTCTTCAGAAACCCCAGCAATTTTGGACTAAATACGTGCATTGATGGAAAAGGTTTTTGTCCAAATGTCTCTAATTAATAGATTCTGAAACTTTTCATCCAAAAATAAGTTTTTCCGAGGTCTCCCAATCTACAACAAGGTTGTCACAATGGTGTTTATCTAAGGCAGGGGTGCTCAGAATGGTGATCGGGATCACCAGGGTGATCTTCAGGCCTCATCCTGGTGATCTTCAGGCCCCTGACCAGGTTTTTTGCTGTTGGTCCTCTTCACACGCCCCTGCACACTGCAAAGAAGTCCTCCGTCATTGCTCCTCCCCGCTCCCTGCTCGCGCGCTGCCTCCAAAAGCTCCAGAGTTCAAGAGGCAGAATAGGCCCCCTCTTTTGGATTCTTCCTCCTCCCTCCGTCCTTCTCCAGCCACTCAGAGTCGTAGGAGACCAAAGGGGGCGGGCCTGAATGACGCGATGCATGGCTGGCCCCGCGCGCATGCGCAGAAGCGCCCATTCTGCCTCTCGGACTTCTCGTGAGCTCTTGGAGGCGGCACGCATGCTATCGGCGTGGAAATAGGAGCAATGACGGAGGAGAAGAAGAAGGACGCTTTGGGGTCATTTCCTTAGCGCATCTCAAAGGTCGGTCTTTTTACTTTAGGGTGGGTGCTTGATTGTTCTGTGGCATGTCTCTTTGTTTATTTTTAATGTTTTAAAATGGCCTTTTAGCTCCAAAGCCTCTCTGCTTGCTTTGTTCCTTGAGAAATATATGTTGGGGAATATGGAAATGTGGGAGAAATGATGTGGTTGGATGTATTTTTGCATGCCCCTTTGTTTACCTTGCTGAGTATTAAATGGCCTTGCAGTTCAAAAGCCTCTCTTCTTACTTTCTGGCTGATAATGTGTGTGGTAATATGGCAGTGTGGGAGAAATGGGGTGGTTGGATGTATTTTTGCATGCCCTTTGTTTACCTTGCTGAGTATTAAATGGCCTTGCAGTTCAACAGCCTCTCTTCTTAATTTCTGGCTGATAATATGTGTGGTAATATGGCAGTGTGGGAGAAATGGGGTGGTTGGATGTATTTTTGCATGCCCCTTTGTTTACCTTGCTGAGTATTAAATGGCCTTGCAGTTCAACAGCCTCTCTTCTTAATTTCTGGCTGATAATATGTGTGGTAATATGGCAGTGTGGGAGAAATGGGGTGGTTGGATGTATTTTTGCATGCCCCTTTGTTTACCTTGCTGAGTATTAAATGGCCTTGCAGTTCAAAAGCCTCTCTTCTTACTTTCTGGCTGATAATGTGTGTGGTAATATGGCAGTGTGGGAGAAATAGGGTGGTTGGATGTATTTTTATGCTCTGTTTTATATTGTTATTATTAAATTGAAATGTTGATGTTTTATAACTTCATTTTATGTAAACTGCCCCGAGCCTGCTGGAAGGAGCGGTACATAAAAATGAATAATAAATATAAATAAATAAATAAGAAAATAGTTATACGTTTTACATTTCTGGGTAGGTGATCTTTGGGACTTGGTTTTTTAATCAGTAGCTCCCATGCTGAAAAAGTGTGAGCACCCCTGATCAAAGGTGTACAGTAGAGGAGGGATTTGTTTACCATTATATTTCTAAATAAAGGAGGAAATGAAGCAAATGCTCTTTTTTCACCTGCTTCAACCTTTTATAGACTTTATAGAAAGGGACATGAGGATCCCATCTATTTTTTGCAGGCATGTTTTGTGTCTAAAGTGGAGGGGACCTTCTTGGTGTTTGCTCTAAGTGTTTGGAACCAGGATGTCACTTGCTGGCAAGTGAAAAATATTCCTATTCCAGAAGACTTTCAGGAATTAAGTGAAATGAACTTTTAACAGCTGTGTTTTTACATTGTTTTTAATGGTTTTGATTGTGTTAATTCTATAGATTGTTTAATTACTCTCTAAAATAATTATATAATTATGTAAATAATTATATATTAATAATTATATAATAGTTGACTCTGTTCTGATTTTAATATTCTGTAAGACATCTTATGTCCCGTAATCGGCAAAAAATAAAGGGAGAAAATTATCAGTATAATATTTATTCATATCCTCCTTACTTTTGCTTTTTCTAAATTAATTAATCATAAACACAAACTTTCTTCATAGGAAGCTTCTTCAGACTCAGGATAATTTTAGCTACTAACTTTTGCTGCAAGCTGGAAGAGGCTGCAGCAGTTTGCTTTTGCCTAAGTCTTCTAGGTAAAGTAAGATTCTGCCTCGTTTATCCCCTGCTAAATAAATTACATGAAGACCCCTGCTGGTGCAGTGGGTTAAACCACTGAGCTGCTGAACTTGCTGTCCAAAATGTTGGTGGTTCGAATCAGGGGAGTGAGGTGAGCTCCCGCTGTTAGGCCCAGCTTCTGCCAAACTAATAGTTCAAAAACATGCAAATGTGAGTATATCAATAGGTACTGCCTTGGCAGGAAGGTAATGGCACTCAATGCAGTCATGCTGGCCACATGCTGGTCTATGGACAACATCGGCTCTTCGGCTTAGAAATGGAAATGAGCACCACCCCTCAGAATTGGACACAACTAGACTTAATGTCAGGGGAAACCTTTACCTTTACTACTTGTATACTTTGATCTCAATGTGCATCAACAAAAGTAAGATGAGGACAAAGGGATACAATGAGAGTAGAAGAGAGAAATTGGGACATTTAAAACACAGCTGAAAAAGTGGAACAAAGGATTAGGAGTCTCCCGGCCAAATTTGGAGAATTGGAGAATATACTATTTTCCTTTTCCAAGTGTCATTTTATCCTCAATCCCTTTTCTAATGTATAACATAGAACTTTCTCTTTTCTTAGGTATCATACAAAGTATTGGTGTTTTTATTTTGCAATTCATCGCAACCCCAGCATCCCTTTTCCTGGAGAGTCAGTCATGATGATTAAACTCCTAAATATGTCGAATGACTGAAGGCATGTAATTTTGACTTCTAAGAGAGTTCTCAAAAGATACCTAGGCGAAACCGCTTTAAGTGCAAATCTGTAGTCCTCATAAATACAAAATAAAGCTTTAAAGGAACAAGACAGTGAGCAAGTTCACACACATAATAATACTGGGAGAAAGTGTCTACGTCGGAAACACTCTTCACTATCAATAAAATACATATTCATTAAGATATGATGTCCAATACAAATGTTTCAAGAGGATGGGGTGAGTTTTCAGCCATTTGTCTCCCATTAACAACACATAATATTATTATCATTGAAATGTGTTACCAGTTGGAAGATTGTACTTTTTCTTTCAAACAGCACAAAATGATAATTTATATAATTCAATTTGCAAAACAATGTTAACAGTGGCTGATTCGGTGAAGATAGAAAGCAAAATTAAATGGGGTTTTTTTGTTCAAAAAGGAAAATCCATGTCCGATAGAAATTGCTACAACAGCTCTGTACATATTGTCTGGATTACTGTGACAGCTTTCTGGTGTGGCTGTTTTGCCTTCTTGTGATCCCTAATTACAGTATGGCGTTTGACAGGAGAATGTTAATGTTTCCAGTGACTGTGGATAGCCCTCTGAATGAATAATTCACTGCATGAGATCACTGCCTGCTGTGAAAATAAGTGCATTCTTCTGAAGACACAGTTAGCCCAGATAGAAGAGACCCATTACATTTACAGATCTGTCTCATTCATATATGAAATGGAATAGTATTGTACTTTATTTGAAGACATTTTGTTGATGTGGCGCACCGGGAATGTGGCGCAGCTGGCTAAGTGTCGGCTGCATAAGATCTCTCTGACCAATAGGTCATGAGTTTGAGGCCTGCCCGGGTTGAGGTGGGTGCTCGACCTTAAATGTAGCCTGCTGCCGACCTTTGCAGCCCGAAAGGCAGTTGCAGCTGTCAAGTAGGAGATAAAGGCACCACATTAAGTGGGGAGGCAAATTTTGACTGAATTATGAGGCCATTAAAGAACTCCAGGAGTGTTGAGGAATGCGGAAGGAACAAGGGACGCTGGGAACACTGAGAGATTAGGAGTGTGTCAGCTCCCCCTGGTGGCCAGAGTTTGCCTCTGTTCATCTATGTGTGTGTATTGTGGGAAACGGCAAGGATTGTCTGCTAAGTATGTGTACCTGTAATCCGCTCTGAGTCCCCTTCAGGGTGAGAAGAGCGGAATATAAATAAAGTGTATTATTCTTATTATTGATGTCACTCATTCAAGTACCTTCTCGGGAAACTAGGATATCATTTAAACCAAGAGTGGATAAAGTACAGCTTGTGGGCGCACAGAGACTTTGGAACCCCTGAGAAGCCAATGAAAGTCCCCAGATCCTTTTAAAAACTTCAAGCTAAAATCTGGACCATTTTTTGCCCCCCGGCCACTTAAAATGCAGTGGTTTCATCTGATCAATGCTGTAAAACTCCCAAGCGCAAGCACTCCTCCAGAAGAAAATGGTTGCCTACAATGAAATCACATCACTTTGGGTGTTCTTGCTGTGGTTCATCCTGTGATTGTGTCTGATGTCAATGGGGATGATGGTTTTCCTGGGCCTGAGTTCTTGCTGTGCTTCTCCTCTAGATTCTCAAGGTCAAATTCCTGAAAGGGCCCCACGGCAGCCTTTCTCTGAGAAACTGTATTCGGAGGATGATTTGTCAGGTGCAAAAGTTAATGAGATTGAAGATAGAAGACAAGACTTTTGTAAACTAAGACGAAGTTCCCAAGATCACCGAAGGTCAGCCCATCTACTAGAAAAGAGAGATAAGAAATCCTTATCTGGTTGTAAAGGCAAATGGAATGTTTTCCTTTCATTTCATGAGAAAGGAAAACAAGAGTTATATGAGACAGGAAAAGGATTTTAGCTCAGTCTTGTCAACACTAAATTTTCATGACAGTCTTGTTTCCAGGGGGATTTCTAGCTTCATGTTTCAAGTTTTGCCAGGTTCCTGTTCTGGTTATCGGATCTCACTGTTGTCTTTTGGATTTTGCATCCTTGGCTCTTGTGTTTTTACCTTTGTACCTTGAAGTTCATGGAGTATTTGCTACCTTTGTAATATCTTTTGGATATACTGTTTCTATCATTTTTATTGCTTTGCTTACAAATATCTTTCAACAAATTGCTTGCTGATTTTACATACCAGTGTGTTGTTTAAGGACAGAGGTGCTCCTGCTCTGGGATACAACAGTAGTCAAATATACTAACATTGTCTACTGGCTGGACATAAAAACGAAGAATGCCCCTGCCTTCTGTGAAGTTGTCCACCTCGATTTAAGTAGATAAGCAATACAGTGGTGTGGAGGAGAGGGTGCTGGATGCTTCTTTATCCTGTAACCAAGGATGGACAAACTTGGGCCCTCCAGGTGTTTTGGACTTCAATTCTCAAAATTCCTAGCAGCCTACTGGCTATTAGGAATTGTGGGAGTATAAGTCCAAAACACCTGGAAGGCCCAAGTTTGCCCATGTCTGCTGTAACCTATCTCCATTCCATCTAGCCTTATGCACTTTCCTCTACTCACTTTTAGCAACAACAGAATAACTATTACTAGGAGCTGTAAAATTCTAAATAAATAAATAAATAAATAAATAAATAAATAAATTCTTCTTGCAGTTATGCAAAACTCAAGTTAGCCCCCAAGAGGTTTATTTGGAAGCCTCTCCTTATCAGATGCCCTAAAACAGGGCTGCTAAAGTAGTCGATCGCGATCGACTAGTCGATCTTCGGCCCTCATCCAGTCGATCTTCGGGCCTCACCAGCTGGATGGGGTGCTCCTGCCATGCGTGCGCACACCCTGTGTGCACGCATGCGCTCCTGCTGGCTTCCGCTTTCATGGTGATTCTTCCGCCTGCGGGGCATGGCAGGAAGGAGGAAGCATGAGGCGGGGCCTCTGGAGGGAGCGCCCTGCCTCTCTCTCGTCCAGAAGCAGCTGTGCAGCCTCCGCTGCTGGCGAGACAGGCAGGGCGGAGCGCTCCCTCCGGAGGTCCCGCCTCGTGCTGCCTCCTTCCTGCAATGCCCCGCAGGTGGAAAAAGCGCTGCGTGGGCGGAAAACAACAGCAGGAGCATGCGCGGCAACGGGAGCGCGTGGCGACAGGGGCAGGTAGATCTTTTCAACTTGGTTGCTTTAAGAGTAGCTTGCATACTGAAAAATTGTGAGCACCCCTGCCCTAAAATGTATTGTATGTCGTTCATGCATGAATCTAGGTCTGAGAGGCAAAGTTCGACACTCCATGATCTTTTTGCTGTCAAAGGAAGATTTTCCCCTACCACTCACCTTTGCATATAAATGGTTTGAATATGCTTGTTTTTTCTAAAATTGTGAAGGAAAACGTTGAACAAATAGACAGAAATATATAAATGCCCAGAATTTGCAGATAAATCCAACCGTGTAGGAATACTTTTTAGATACTTAGAGGAAGGTCCAACTATTACAACATCCCTATCAGAGAACTAATAGAAAAGGAGCAAAAGAAAGCCTTCTATTGAAACCACAGGACATTTTATTCAGTGCTATGCTTGCCCTACTGAAGACCTCACTCTTAATGTTATTCTGGAAGTAACATAATGATCCCTTTTCTCGCATAGAAGGTCCAGCATCCACCACAAGGAGTCTGTCTCCTACGGTATTTGGCTATTTAAAAATAACAATAACAAAAGAAGGATTGAACGACTAAGGCAATTCAGACATATTCCAGAAGCTGGATGGAAAGGCTGAAATGCATTTTCTGTCCCAAAAATAAGAGAGGAGCTGCAGGGACACAGACGAAGCCTTAGAGAGAGTGGTCTTTCAATGGATAAAAAGTTTATTTAATGCCGAGAACCAAAGTTCTATCAGCAAATGCCAAAATGACAGGCAAGAGGCATAGAGATGCTTCCCATGTTCCTTTCTGTCTCTGAGTTCAGCAAAGTTTAATCAATTACTTCCAGGAATGAAAAGAGAAAGAAGCCATACTGTTCAAGGCAACCCGGAGTAGTCCAAGAAATGTTTGCCTTCTACAGATCCCCCCCCCCCCTAACTCTCCAGGGATTTATTAACAGAAGAAATTAAATTATAGTGTCTGGCTTCTGATAAATTATGGAGCTTCACTCTTCAAGCTGCACTATGAATTTCTTCCGGCCTTAACTCTCTGTAGTATGGAGCACTGCAAAATGGGACCCCTGATGTTAGTTAGTAAAGGGAGAATGTGAGAAAAATTTCTATGGAGATGGGAGAAAAAATGAAAGGAAATAACAGCTATTAAATATTTTGGGTTTAATTTTTTTGAAAGAATAAAATTAGTACAAGATATTAAAAAATGGCCAAGGTGGGAGATGTGTCCTTTCCACTGCCTTTTCCTTTATCTCCTACTTTGTACATCTGAACCTTCCTCTGCATTATCATTACAAAAACACTATCACCTTTGTGTGTGTGTGTGTATATATATATATATATATATATATATATATGTACACACACACACACAAGTAGACAAAAGTGATTGTACTCAATAGGTACCATGACTGGACTATACTTCAGAATCAATATTTTTAGCTTCTTACCTGATGCAATATCAGCCTACAAACACTTGGTTCAAAAATGCAGCTTTTGTAATGTTATATAACCTGAAGAGAACCCAGAATATTAATTCTATTTCCTTATGAAATTGGTATAGGTTTAACACACCACAACTGGAGGTTTTATGTTATGCCTTTAAAGACTGGGTTGCTGTGAGTTTTCCGGGCTATATGGCATTCTGGAACATGGCCATACAGCCCGGAAAACTCACAGCAACCTAGTGATTCCGGCCATGAAAGCCTTCGACAACACCTTTAAAGACCCTTTCATGTTACCCAATTGTAGTGGTTTGATTCCTCTTTATACCTCTATGGCAATATCCTATGGAATTCCAGGATATGCAGTTTTGTATGGCAGTACAGTTTTCTGGTTGAGAACTTTAAAAGTCTCTCCCTAAACAGAAAATCCAGGGCGTCTTTAGGATGGAACTATAACCATTGAAGTGGTATCATGGTCTCATCATTGCACAGGGTAGAAGAAGACAAATGTTGTTGGACTATGATCCCTGATCATTGGACACAGTCTCCCAATTCCCAACCATTTGCTACATATTTTAACTGTTTTCAGTTAAACATTATTTTTTAAAGCCTCAAATAGGTAGTTATTTTTTTTAACTCATTACTCCAATGCTCCACTGTGAACTGTGATAGAAAGGAGATAGATTGAGCTCTTGTTGTCTTTCACTGCCATAGCAAACAGCCACACAGCTCCAGGAGAGCTTCTGGCCACCACTAGTTACCATCACTGACATAAGCAGTCATCCGGAAGCAGCTGGTGCAGCTGGTCTGAACCAAGTTCAGCCTTTCTGGCTCATAAGGATTCTGCTCTGTCAGCGCAATAGAATGGATACAAAATGTGTGGGGCCAGTCCAGAACTTTGCTACTTCAGGCTGGGCCCAGAATATTTGGTAGGGGGCCCTGAACCCCCTCTTAAATTCCTCTAAGCCATAGATTCCCAAAGGTGCTCTAGCTTTTAGAACCACTGCACCAGTTATATAATTGGGAATCTATGCACGCATACATGTTCATGTTTGTGCATATTCTAAGTATTGTTACATTAAGAACTCTTTCTCTGTTTCTAAACTTATAAAAATCAGCCATTAACCAAGTTTCATCTTTCCAAAAACATTTTCGGACCACAGATGTTCCATATTTATTGCCCACTTCTATCCAATATCCAGGCAGATGGAACTGCTGAGCTGTTATGTGACGTGTAGTCCGATGAGACTCTCAAAAGAACTAGCTTTCCCTGTCCATCTGAGGGGATTATCTACTTGTTTTGCTGCTTGTTATCTCTGCCTTTGTCCTGTAGGCAATCAAAAATCTCCATGTCAGCAGGTCTCTGGGGTCACTGGCTTCTATTAGCATGCAAACACCAGCAGCAGCAGCACTTTTTGGGAAAAGAGGATGTGTCTTTAAGAAGCATCTTGGAAGGCCAAGAGCTTTGTATCTTCTGGTCTAATTTCTACATACATGAATATGCTAGGATGAGCTAAGGGAGGAAACATGGGGAAAATGCAGGGTTCCCAACATCCAGTTCCTCAGATGTCATGCACAGGTGTGAAAGGATGCATATAGGAAAGAACAGATAGGTGAATGAGTGTGTTAAATCACTTCTTTGGCTGCCTGCTGAATTTCACCTGATGCTATCCACAACTGAGACTGCCCATAGGAACGCCCCATATTTCACGTCACTGAAGCTATTCAATACAGGTAAACTTGGCATATTCTAACCCACATGTTTTCCCCCATTTTCTCCAGTTGTATGGTGATACCTGAGGCTCAGAAGATGATATCTGCCCATCTTCTCTCTCTCTCCCACCACAATTTCCAGACACTTCAGACACACTTCCCTGACGAGACATGATGGATGCAGGGAAGAAGTCCTCCTGCATTGTCTGATGGATACATAATTTCCTTTCTGTATTACAAGTGTTTAGAAATGAGGGAGGGGGATGTGTGAGACAACATCCTTAGTTGGTTCTTATTCTTCATATGTTGCTGAGCAACAAGTCAGGTGCTCACATTGCAATAAGAGATATTGTGCATCAGAAGAGCAAGAGCTTAACGCCTTCACACTGTTCTTCAAAACAATACTCCAGTTCCCTCTGAACCTCTTGCCTGAATCCAGGATGATACTCAAAGTTTAGCAACATTTGCAGATTTTCATCAGCCAACAGGTCAGTGGCTTGGTGTGGTTAAACACAAGCGGGTGGGCTGTCACGATCGCGGACGTAGCGGGCCCCTTAATCACACACACAGAGACGTACTGAAGGCTAACTACTTTATTGAGTATAAAAACAGCTCCAAAGAGTAAATAGTCCAATAATAAGCAGTAGTTCAATATAGAAAGCAAGATTGTCCAAAGGGTAATAATCAATATAGTCCAAAGGAACGTAGCAAAAAGGCTTGAAGCTAGGCAAGGCTCCACAAGGCTATGTGGATCAGGAACAAAAGCAAGGCTCCACAAATCTATGTGGATCAGGAACAAAGGCAAGGCTTGATGACCACGGCTAGCTTGTGGTCCCACTCCGCTTCACGCCTATCCAGGAAAGACGTGGCCGGAGAACTGGGGATGTGTTCCCAGGGACCCTATACTTAATCCTTCGGCCGAGGTCCGCGACGCTCTAGGCTTCTCCGTCTCCAATCTCTGCTCACGGACCTCGGCCTGTCTAGGACCCTAGACCAAGCCCTCCTGGTAGATTCAATGTCCCGTCTCCTATCGAAGGAGCGACCTTGCCTCTCAGCAGCTGTGTCGCTATCTTCCTGCGAACTTTCCTCCCTGGCACTTTCCCATTCGGCTTCGTCCATGTTTACACTTTCAAACTCCTGGGAATTCCTCCCCCCTGGGTGTTCATAACTCCCTTCGCTGTTTTCCATCTCCACCTGGTGATCGGAATCTATGCTGGGCCCAAATATCATTTCATCCCATGCCAAGCTCTCTGCAGGCGAGCGAGGCCCATCCGAAGGGCCCTGTGCTTCCCCCCAGTCATCTAGCTCATCCTCTGAATCCACATCTGCTGCTGCAGGCCCTAGAGCTAATGGAACCCCGGGACCTATTCCCTGCCCTCCAGGCACGAACGAGAACTGCTGTGCTACACTATCCCCCCCCCTCAGGGCCCCTCCGAGGCCGCCCTCGAGGTTTGGGTTTGTCAGGGTACTTGCGGTGAAAACGAGCCACCAGATCCGGAGCATGGACATCCCGAGCCCGGGTCCATGAACGTTCTTCCGGCCCAGCCTCTTCCAGTCAAGCGAATACTCCAACTTCCGGTAGCGGATGCGAGCATCCAAGATGTCGTGGACCTCCATCTCCTCCTCGCCATCGCGCATCACAGGGGGGAGGAGGCGGCTGCGCCACGTCAGGCCGCACCCCTTTGCCGGGCGGAGCAACGAACGATGAAACACCGGGTGGAGCTTCATGTCCGCTGGGAGTTGTAGTTTGAAGGAAACAGGCCCCACCTTCTCCAAAACCTTGTAGGGACCCAAAATCTCGCATCCAGCTTGCGGCTGGGTCGCTGCGTGGCAAATTCTTGGTGGACAGCCAAACTTTGTCCCCCACGAGGATCTCAGGACCCTCCTGGCGCCGCCGATCAGCCATCCGCTTGTAGTCAGCTTTCGCCTGGTCCAATTGGGTGCGTAGCAAGTCTTGCAAGGCAGTGAGCTCTCGAAGCCAATCCTTAGCCTCCGAAACGTCCCCAGACGGATCCACCGGCGGTAGAACCGAGGG